>CM068549.1:0-24221 GCA_035048495.1 Euptelea pleiosperma | reverse complement strand
ACTTTTTCGGAACCGGACCTCGTAATGGACTCAAATCTTCCATTATTATTTTTCAACACATTTGAAGTATTGGAACAAGTTTCGGGATAGGCGAAACAAGTTAGCTCCATCCGTGCGTCAACGTCTCAAATTGGACTCAGTTTGTATGTTACATTCCGAAGCCTATAACTTGTGACTTTTTTCGCAACCGAACCTTGTAATTAGACTCGAATTCTTCTATTACTATTGTTTCAACACATTGAAGTGTTGGAACAAGATTCGGGACAGTCGAAACAAGTTGCTCCATCCGTGCGTGAACGTCTCAAATTGACTCAGTTTGTGTTACATTCCGAAGCCTATAACTTGTGCTTTTTCGGCAACCGGACCTCGTAATTAGACTCGAATTCTTCCATTACAATTGTTTCAAAACAATTGAAGTGTTGGAACAAGATTTATCACTGTCGAAACAAGTTAGCTCCATCCGTGCGTCAACGTCTCAAATTGGACTCAGTTTGTTTGTTACATTCCGAAGCCTATAACTTGTGACTTTTTCGCAACCGAACCTCGTAATTAGACTCGAATTCTTCCATTACTATTGTTTCAACACATTGAAGTGTTGGAACAAGATTCGGGACAGTCGAAACAAGTTAGCTCCATCCGTGCGTCAACGTCTCAAATTGGACTCAGTTTGTGTGTTACATTCCGAAGCCTATAACTTGTGACTTTTTCGCAACCGGACCACGTAATTGGACTCAAAACTCTTCGATTACTATCGTTGCAACACATTTGAAGTGTTGAAACAAGATTCGTGACAGTCGAAACAAGTTAGCTCCATCCGTGCGTCAACGTCTCAAATTGGACTCAGTTTGTATGTTACATTCCGAAGCCTATAACTTGTGACTTTTTTCGCAACCGAACCTCGTAATTAGACTCGAATTCTTCCATTACTATTGTTTCAACACATTTGAAGTGTTGGAACAAGATTCGGACAGTCGAAACAAGTTAGCTCCATCCATTCGTGAACGTCTCAAATTGGACTCAGTTTGCGTGTTACATTCCGAAGCCTATAACTTGTGACTTTTTCGCAACCGGTACCTCGTAATAGACTCGAATTCTTCATTACAATTGTTTCAAAACATTTGAAGTGTTTGAACAAGATTTATGACTGTCGAAACAAGTTAGCTCCATCCGTGCGTCAACGTCTCAAATTGGACTCAGTTTGTGTGTTACATTCCGAAGCCTATAACTTGTGAATTTTTCGCAACCGGACCACGTAATTGGACTCAAACTCTCCATTACTATCGTTGCAACACATTTGAAGTGTTGAAACAAGATTCGTGACAGTCAAAACAAGTTAGCTCCATCCGTGCGTCAACGTCTCAAATTGGACTCAGTTTGTGTGTTACATTCCGAAGCCTATAACTTGTGACTTTTTCACAACCGGAACCTCGTAATTAGACTCGAATTCTTCCATTACAATTGTTTCAACACAATTGAAGTGTTGGAACAAGATTTTATCACTGTCGAAACAAGTTAGCTCCATCCGTGCGTCAACGTCTCAAATTGGACTCAGTTTGTATGTTACATTCCGAAGCCTATAACTTGTGACTTTTTCGCAACCGAACCTCGTAATTAGACTCGAATTCTTCCATTACTATTGTTTCAACACATTTGAAGTGTTGGAACAAGATTCGGGACAGTCGAAACAAGTTAGCTCCATCCGTTCGTGAACGTCTCAAATTGGACTCAGTTTGTGTGTTACATTCCGAAGCCTATAACTTGTGACTTTTTCGCAACCGGACCTCGTAATTAGACTCGAATTCTTCCATTACAATTGTTTCAAAACATTTGAAGTGTTTGAACAAGATTTATGACTGTCGAAACAAGTTAGCTCCATCCGTGCGTCAACGTCTCAAATTGGACTCAGTTTGTGTGTTACATTCCGAAGCCTATAACTTGTGAATTTTTCGCAACCGGACCTCGTAATTGGACTCAAACTCTTCCATTACTATTGTTGCAACACATTTGAAGTGTTGAAACAAGATTCGTGATAGTCAAAACAAGTTAGCTCCATCCGTGCGTCAACGTCTCAAATTGGACTCAGTTTGTGTGTTACATTCCGAAGCCTATAACTTGTGACTTTTTCGTAATCGGACTTCGTAATTGAACTCAAACTCTTCCATTATTATTGTTTCAACACATTTGAAGTATTGGAACAAGATTCGGGATAGGCGAAACAAGTTAGCTCCATCCGTGCGTCAACGTCTCAAATTGGATTCAGTTTGTGTGTTACATTCCGAAGCCTATAACTTGTGACTTTTTCGCAACCGGACCTCGTAATTGGACTCAAACTCTTCCATTACTATTGTTGCAACACATTTGAAGTGTTGAAACAAGATTCGTGACAGTCAAAACAAGTTAGCTCCATCCGTGCGTCAACGTCTCAAATTGGACTCAGTTTGTGTGTTACATTCCGAAGCCTATAACTTGTGACTTTTTCGGAACCGGACCTCGTAATTGGACTCGAAACTCTTCCATTATTATTGTTTCAACACATTTGAAGTATTGGAACAAGTTTCGGGATAGGCGAAACAAGTTAGCTCCATCCGTGCGTCAACGTCTCAAATTGGACTCAGTTTGTGTGTTACATTCCGAAGCCTATAACTTGTGACTTTTTCGCAACCGAACCTTGTAATTAGACTCGAATTCTTCTATTACTATTGTTTCAACACATTTGAAGTGTTGGAACAAGATTCGGGACAGTCGAAACAAGTTTGCTCCA
The DNA here is from genome assembly GCA_035048495.1 of Euptelea pleiosperma. Lineage (NCBI taxonomy): Eukaryota > Viridiplantae > Streptophyta > Magnoliopsida > Ranunculales > Eupteleaceae > Euptelea > Euptelea pleiosperma. The sequence continues at coordinate 21,460 of CM068549.1, read as the reverse complement.
TCCGTGCGTGAACGTCTCAAATTAGACTCAGTTTGTGTGTTACATTCCGAAGCCTATAACTTGTGGCTTTTTCGCAACCGGACCTCGTAATTAGACTCGAATTCTTCCATTACTATTGTTTCAACACAATTGAAGTGTTGGAACAAGATTTATCACTGTCGAAACAAGTTAGCTCCATCCGTGCGTCAACGTCTCAAATTGGACTCAGTTTGTATGTTACATTCCGAAGCCTATAACTTGTGACTTTTTCGCAACCGAACCTCGTAATTAGACTCGAATTCTTCCATTACTATTGTTTCAACACATTGGAATTGTTGGAACAAGATTCGGGACAGTCGAAACAAGTTAGCTCCATCCGTGCGTCAACGTCTCAAATTGGACTCAGTTTGTGTGTTACATTCCGAAGCCTATAACTTGTGACTTTTTCGCAACCGGACCACGTAATTGGACTCAAACTCTTCCATTACTATCGTTGCAACACATTTGAAGTGTTGAAACAAGATTCGGGACAGTCGAAACAAGTTAGCTCCATCCGTGCGTCAACGTCTCAAATTGGACTCAGTTTGTATGTTACATTCCGAAGCCTATAACTTGTGACTTTTTCGCAACCGAACCTCGTAATTAGACTCGAATTCTTCCATTACAATTGTTTCAACACAATTGAAGTGTTGGAACAAGATTTATCACTGTCGAAACAAGTTAGCTCCATCCGTGCGTCAACGTCTCAAATTGGACTCAGTTTGTATGTTACATTCCGAAGCCTATAACTTGTGACTTTTTCGCAACCGAACCTCGTAATTAGACTCGAATTCTTCCGTTACTATTGTTTCAAAACATTTGAAGTGTTGGAACAAGATTCGGGACAGTCGAAACAAGTTAGCTCCATCCGTTCGTGAACGTCTCAAATTGGACTCAGTTTGTGTGTTACATTCCGAAGCCTATAACTTGTGACTTTTTCGCAACCGGACCTCGTAATTAGACTCGAATTCTTCCATTACAATTGTTTCAAAACATTTGAAGTGTTTGAACAAGATTTATGACTGTCGAAACAAGTTAGCTCCATCCGTGCGTCAACGTCTCAAATTGGACTCAGTTTGTGTGTTACATTCCGAAGCCTATAACTTGTGAATTTTTCGCAACCGGACCTCGTAATTGGACTCAAACTCTTCCATTACTATTGTTGCAACACATTTGAAGTGTTGAAACAAGATTCGTGACAGTCAAAACAAGTTAGCTCCATCCGTGCGTCAACGTCTCAAATTGGACTCAGTTTGTGTGTTACATTCCGAAGCCTATAACTTGTGACTTTTTCGTAATCGGACTTCGTAATTGAACTCAAACTCTTCCATTATTATTGTTTCAACACATTTGAAGTATTGGAACAAGATTCGGGATAGGCGAAACAAGTTAGCTCCATCCGTGCGTCAACGTCTCAAATTGGATTCAGTTTGTGTGTTACATTCCGAAGCCTATAACTTGTGACTTTTTCGCAACCGGACCTCGTAATTGGACTCAAACTCTTCCATTACTATTGTTGCAACACATTTGAAGTGTTGAAACAAGATTCGTGACAGTCAAAACAAGTTAGCTCCATCCGTGCGTCAACGTCTCAAATTGGACTCAGTTTGTGTGTTACATTCCGAAGCCTATAACTTGTGACTTTTTCGGAACCGGACCTCGTAATTGGACTCAAACTCTTCCATTACTATTGTTTCAACACATTTGAAGTATTGGAACAAGTTTCGGGATAGGCGAAACAAGTTAGCTCCATCCGTGCGTCAACGTCTCAAATTGGACTCAGTTTGTGTGTTACATTCCGAAGCCTATAACTTGTGACTTTTTCGCAACCGAACCTTGTAATTAGACTCGAATTCTTCTATTACTATTGTTTCAACACATTTGAAGTGTTGGAACAAGATTCGGGACAGTCGAAACAAGTTTGCTCCATCCGTGCGTGAACGTCTCAAATTAGACTCAGTTTGTGTGTTACATTCCGAAGCCTATAACTTGTGGCTTTTTCGCAACCGGACCTCGTAATTAGACTCGAATTCTTCCATTACAATTGTTTCAACACAATTGAAGTGTTGGAACAAGATTTATCACTGTCGAAACAAGTTAGCTCCATCCGTGCGTCAACGTCTCAAATTGGACTCAGTTTGTATGTTACATTCCGAAGCCTATAACTTGTGACTTTTTCGCAACCGAACCTCGTAATTAGACTCGAATTCTTCCATTACTATTGTTTCAACACATTGGAATTGTTGGAACAAGATTCGGGACAGTCGAAACAAGTTAGCTCCATCCGTGCGTCAACGTCTCAAATTGGACTCAGTTTGTGTGTTACATTCCGAAGCCTATAACTTGTGACTTTTTCGCAACCGGACCACGTAATTGGACTCAAACTCTTCCATTACTATCGTTGCAACACATTTGAAGTGTTGAAACAAGATTCGTGACAGTCGAAACAAGTTAGCTCCATCCGTGCGTCAACGTCTCAAATTGGACTCAGTTTGTATGTTACATTCCGAAGCCTATAACTTGTGACTTTTTCGCAACCGAACCTCGTAATTAGACTCGAATTCTTCCATTACTATTGTTTCAACACATTTGAAGTGTTGGAACAAGATTCGGGACAGTCGAAACAAGTTAGCTCCATCCATTCGTGAACGTCTCAAATTGGACTCAGTTTGCGTGTTACATTCCGAAGCCTATAACTTGTGACTTTTTCGCAACCGGACCTCGTAATTAGACTCGAATTCTTCCATTACAATTGTTTCAAAACATTTGAAGTGTTTGAACAAGATTTATGACTGTCGAAACAAGTTAGCTCCATCCGTGCGTCAACGTCTCAAATTGGACTCAGTTTGTGTGTTACATTCCGAAGCCTATAACTTGTGAATTTTTCGCAACCGGACCTCGTAATTGGACTCAAACTCTTCCATTACTATCGTTGCAACACATTTGAAGTGTTGAAACAAGATTCGTGACAGTCAAAACAAGTTAGCTCCATCCGTGCGTCAACGTCTCAAATTGGACTCAGTTTGTGTGTTACATTCCGAAGCCTATAACTTGTGACTTTTTCGTAATCGGACCTTCGTAATTGAACTCAAACTCTTCCATTATTATTGTTTCAACACATTTGAAGTATTGGAACAAGATTCGGGATAGGCGAAACAAGTTAGCTCCATCCGTGCGTCAACGTCTCAAATTGGATTCAGTTTGTGTGTTACATTCCGAAGCCTATAACTTGTGACTTTTTCGCAACCGGACCTCGTAATTGGACTCAAACTCTTCCATTACTATTGTTGCAACACATTTGAAGTGTTGAAACAAGATTCGTGACAGTCAAAACAAGTTAGCTCCATCCGTGCGTCAACGTCTCAAATTGGACTCAGTTTGTGTGTTACATTCCGAAGCCTATAACTTGTGACTTTTTCGGAACCGGACCTCGTAATTGGACTCAAACTCTTCCATTATTATTGTTTCAACACATTTGAAGTATTGGAACAAGTTTCGGGATAGGCGAAACAAGTTAGCTCCATCCGTGCGTCAACGTCTCAAATTGGACTCAGTTTGTGTGTTACATTCCGAAGCCTATAACTTGTGACTTTTTCGCAACCGAACCTTGTAATTAGACTCGAATTCTTCTATTACTATTGTTTCAACACATTTGAAGTGTTGGAACAAGATTCGGGACAGTCGAAACAAGTTTGCTCCATCCGTGCGTGAACGTCTCAAATTAGACTCAGTTTGTGTGTTACATTCCGAAGCCTATAACTTGTGGCTTTTTCGCAACCGGACCTCGTAATTAGACTCGAATTCTTCCATTACAATTGTTTCAACACAATTGAAGTGTTGGAACAAGATTTATCACTGTCGAAACAAGTTAGCTCCATCCGTGCGTCAACGTCTCAAATTGGACTCAGTTTGTATGTTACATTCCGAAGCCTATAACTTGTGACTTTTTCGCAACCGAACCTCGTAATTAGACTCGAATTCTTCCATTACTATTGTTTCAACACATTGGAATTGTTGGAACAAGATTCGGGACAGTCGAAACAAGTTAGCTCCATCCGTGCGTCAACGTCTCAAATTGGACTCAGTTTGTGTGTTACATTCCGAAGCCTATAACTTGTGACTTTTTCGCAACCGGACCACGTAATTGGACTCAAACTCTTCCATTACTATCGTTGCAACACATTTGAAGTGTTGAAACAAGATTCGTGACAGTCGAAACAAGTTAGCTCCATCCGTGCGTCAACGTCTCAAATTGGACTCAGTTTGTATGTTACATTCCGAAGCCTATAACTTGTGACTTTTTCGCAACCGAACCTCGTAATTAGACTCGAATTCTTCCATTACTATTGTTTCAACACATTTGAAGTGTTGGAACAAGATTCGGGACAGTCGAAACAAGTTAGCTCCATCCATTCGTGAACGTCTCAAATTGGACTCAGTTTGCGTGTTACATTCCGAAGCCTATAACTTGTGACTTTTTCGCAACCGGACCTCGTAATTAGACTCGAATTCTTCCATTACAATTGTTTCAAAACATTTGAAGTGTTTGAACAAGATTTATGACTGTCGAAACAAGTTAGCTCCATCCGTGCGTCAACGTCTCAAATTGGACTCAGTTTGTGTGTTACATTCCGAAGCCTATAACTTGTGAATTTTTCGCAACCGGACCACGTAATTGGACTCAAACTCTTCCATTACTATCGTTGCAACACATTTGAAGTGTTGAAACAAGATTCGTGACAGTCAAAACAAGTTAGCTCCATCCGTGCGTCAACGTCTCAAATTGGACTCAGTTTGTGTGTTACATTCCGAAGCCTATAACTTGTGACTTTTTCACAACCGGACCTCGTAATTAGACTCGAATTCTTCCATTACAATTGTTTCAACACAATTGAAGTGTTGGAACAAGATTTATCACTGTCGAAACAAGTTAGCTCCATCCGTGCGTCAACGTCTCAAATTGGACTCAGTTTGTATGTTACATTCCGAAGCCTATAACTTGTGACTTTTTCGCAACCGAACCTCGTAATTAGACTCGAATTCTTCCGTTACTATTGTTTCAACACATTTGAAGTGTTGGAACAAGATTCGGGACAGTCGAAACAAGTTAGCTCCATCCGTTCGTGAACGTCTCAAATTGGACTCAGTTTGTGTGTTACATTCCGAAGCCTATAACTTGTGACTTTTTCGCAACCGGACCTCGTAATTAGACTCGAATTCTTCCATTACAATTGTTTCAAAACATTTGAAGTGTTTGAACAAGATTTATGACTGTCGAAACAAGTTAGCTCCATCCGTGCGTCAACGTCTCAAATTGGACTCAGTTTGTGTGTTACATTCCGAAGCCTATAACTTGTGAATTTTTCGCAACCGGACCTCGTAATTGGACTCAAACTCTTCCATTACTATTGTTGCAACACATTTGAAGTGTTGAAACAAGATTCGTGACAGTCAAAACAAGTTAGCTCCATCCGTGCGTCAACGTCTCAAATTGGACTCAGTTTGTGTGTTACATTCCGAAGCCTATAACTTGTGACTTTTTCGTAATCGGACTTCGTAATTGAACTCAAACTCTTCCATTATTATTGTTTCAACACATTTGAAGTATTGGAACAAGATTCGGGATAGGCGAAACAAGTTAGCTCCATCCGTGCGTCAACGTCTCAAATTGGATTCAGTTTGTGTGTTACATTCCGAAGCCTATAACTTGTGACTTTTTCGCAACCGGACCTCGTAATTGGACTCAAACTCTTCCATTACTATTGTTGCAACACATTTGAAGTGTTGAAACAAGATTCGTGACAGTCGAAACAAGTTAGCTCCATCCGTGCGTCAACGTCTCAAATTGGACTCAGTTTGTGTGTTACATTCCGAAGCCTATAACTTGTGACTTTTTCGCAACCGGACCTCGTAATTAGACTCGAATTCTTCCATTATAATTGTTTCAACACAATTGAAGTGTTGGAACAAGATTTAGCACTGTCGAAACAAGTTAGCTCCATCCGTGCGTCGACGTCTCAAATTGGACTCAGTTTGTATGTTACATTCCGAAGCCTATAACTTGTGACTTTTTCGCAACCGAACCTCGTAATTAGACTCGAATTCTTCCATTACTATTGTTTCAACTCATTTGAAGTGTTGGAACAAGATTCGGGACAGTCGAAACAAGTTAGCTCCATCCGTGCGTCAACGTCTCAAATTGGACTCAGTTTGTGTGTTACATTCCGAAGCCTATAACTTGTGACTTTTTCGCAACCGGACCACGTAATTGGACTCAAACTCTTCCATTACTATCGTTGCAACACATTTGAAGTGTTGAAACAAGATTCGTGACAGTCGAAACAAGTTAGCTCCATCCGTGCGTCAACGTCTCAAATTGGACTCAGTTTGTATGTTACATTCCGAAGCCTATAACTTGTGACTTTTTCGCAACCGAACCTCGTAATTAGACTCGAATTCTTCCATTACTATTGTTTCAACACATTTGAAGTGTTGGAACAAGATTCGGGACAGTCGAAACAAGTTAGCTCCATCCGTTCGTGAACGTCTCAAATTGGACTCAGTTTGTGTGTTACATTCCGAAGCCTATAACTTGTGACTTTTTCGCAACCGGACCTCGTAATTAGACTCGAATTCTTCCATTACAATTGTTTCAAAACATTTGAAGTGTTTGAACAAGATTTATGACTGTCGAAACAAGTTAGCTCCATCCGTGCGTCAACGTCTCAAATTGGACTCAGTTTGTGTGTTACATTCCGAAGCCTATAACTTGTGAATTTTTCGCAACCGGACCTCGTAATTGGACTCAAACTCTTCCATTACTATCGTTGCAACACATTTGAAGTGTTGAAACAAGATTCGTGACAGTCAAAACAAGTTAGCTCCATCCGTGCGTCAACGTCTCAAATTGGACTCAGTTTGTGTGTTACATTCCGAAGCCTATAACTTGTGACTTTTTCGCAACCGGACCTCGTAATTAGACTCGAATTCTTCCATTACTATTGTTTCAACACATTTGAAGTGTTGGAACAAGATTCGGGACTGTCGAAACAAGTTAGCTCCATCCGTGCGTCAACGTCTCAAATTGGACTCAGTTTGTGTGTTACATTCCGAAGCCTATAACTTGTGACTTTTTCGCAACCGGACCTCGTAATTAGACTCGAATCTCTTCCATTACTATTGTTTCAACACATTTGAAGTGTTGAACAAGATTCGTGACAGTCGAAACAAGTTAGCTCCATCCGTGCGTCAACGTCTCAAATTGGACTCAGTTTGTGTGTTACATTCCGAAGCCTATAACTTGTGACTTTTTCGCAACCGGACCTCGTAATTAGACTCAAACTCTTCCATTACTATTGTTTCAACACATTTGAAGTGTTGAACAAGATTCGTGATAGTCGAAACAAGTTAGCTCCATCCGTGCGTCAACGTCTCAAATTGGACTCAGTTTGTGTGTTACATTCCGAAGCCTATAACTTGTGACTTTTTCGCAACCGGACCTTGTAATTAGACTCAAACTCTTCCATTACTATTGTTTCAACACATTTGAAGTGTTGGAACAAGATTCGGGACAGTCGAAACAAGTTAGCTCCATCCGTGCGTGAACGTCTCAAATTGGACTCAGTTTGTGTGTTACATTCCGAAGCCTATAACTTGTGGCTTTTTCGCAACCGGACCTCGTAATTAGACTCGAATTCTTCCATTACAATTGTTTCAACACAATTGAAGTGTTGGAACAAGATTTATCACTGTCGAAACAAGTTAGCTCCATCCGTGCGTCAACGTCTCAAATTGGACTCAGTTTGTATGTTACATTCCGAAGCCTATAACTTGTGACTTTTTCGCAACCGAACCTCGTAATTAGACTCGAATTCTTCCATTACTATTGTTTCAACACATTGGAATTGTTGGAACAAGATTCGGGACAGTCGAAACAAGTTAGCTCCATCCGTGCGTCAACGTCTCAAATTGGACTCAGTTTGTGTGTTACATTCCGAAGCCTATAACTTGTGACTTTTTCGCAACCGGACCACGTAATTGGACTCAAACTCTTCCATTACTATCGTTGCAACACATTTGAAGTGTTGAAACAAGATTCGTGACAGTCGAAACAAGTTAGCTCCATCCGTGCGTCAACGTCTCAAATTGGACTCAGTTTGTATGTTACATTCCGAAGCCTATAACTTGTGACTTTTTCGCAACCGAACCTCGTAATTAGACTCGAATTCTTCCATTACTATTGTTTCAACACATTTGAAGTGTTGGAACAAGATTCGGGACAGTCGAAACAAGTTAGCTCCATCCATTCGTGAACGTCTCAAATTGGACTCAGTTTGCGTGTTACATTCCGAAGCCTATAACTTGTGACTTTTTCGCAACCGAACCTCGTAATTAGACTCGAATTCTTCCATTACTATTGTTTCAAAACATTTGAAGTGTTTGAACAAGATTTATGACTGTCGAAACAAGTTAGCTCCATCCGTGCGTCAACGTCTCAAATTGGACTCAGTTTGTGTGTTACATTCCGAAGCCTATAACTTGTGACTTTTTCGCAACCGGACCTCGTAATTGACTCGAAACTCTTCCATTACTATTGTTTCAACACATTTGAAGTGTTGGAACAAGATTCGTGACAGTCAAAACAAGTTAGCTCCATCCGTGCGTCAACGTCTCAAATTGGACTCAGTTTGTGTGTTACATTCCGAAGCCTATAACTTGTGACTTTTTCACAACCGGACCTCGTAATTAGACTCGAATTCTTCCATTACAATTGTTTCAACACAATTGAAGTGTTGGAACAAGATTTATCACTGTCGAAACAAGTTAGCTCCATCCGTGCGTCAACGTCTCAAATTGGACTCAGTTTGTATGTTACATTCCGAAGCCTATAACTTGTGACTTTTTCGCAACCGAACCTCGTAATTAGACTCGAATTCTTCCATTACTATTGTTTCAACACATTTGAAGTGTTGGAACAAGATTCGGGACAGTCGAAACAAGTTAGCTCCATCCGTGCGTGAACGTCTCAAATTGGACTCAGTTTGTGTGTTACATTCCGAAGCCTATAACTTGTGACTTTTTCGCAACCGGACCTCGTAATTAGACTCGAATTCTTCCATTACAATTGTTTCAAAACATTTGAAGTGTTTGAACAAGATTTATGACTGTCGAAACAAGTTAGCTCCATCCGTGCGTCAACGTCTCAAATTGGACTCAGTTTGTGTGTTACATTCCGAAGCCTATAACTTGTGACTTTTTCGCAACCGGACCTCGTAATTAGACTCGAATTCTTCCATTACTATTGTTTCAACACATTTGAAGTGTTGAACAAGATTCGTGATAGTCGAAACAAGTTAGCTCCATCCGTGCGTCAACGTCTCAAATTGGACTCAGTTTGTGTGTTACATTCCGAAGCCTATAACTTGTGACTTTTTCTCAACCGTACCTCGTAATTGGACTCAAACTCTTCCATTATTATTGTTTCAACACATTTGAAGTATTGGAACAAGATTCGGGATAGGCGAAACAAGTTAGCTCCATCCGTGCGTCAACGTCTCAAATTGGACTCAGTTTGTGTGTTACATTCCGAAGCCTATAACTTGTGACTTTTTCGCAACCGAACCTCGTAATTAGACTCGAAACTCTTCCATTACTATTTTTTCAACACATTTGAAGTGTTGGAACAAGATTCGGGACAGTCGAAACAAGTTAGCTCCATCCGTGCGTGAACGTCTCAAATTGGACTCAGTTTGTGTGTTACATTCCGAAGCCTATAACTTGTGACTTTTTCGCAACCGGACCTCGTAATTAGACTCGAATTCTTCCATTACAATTGTTTCAAAACATTTGAAGTGTTTGAACAAGATTTATGACTGTCGAAACAAGTTAGCTCCATCCGTGCGTCAACGTCTCAAATTGGACTCAGTTTGTGTGTTACATTCCGAAGCCTATAACTTGTGACTTTTTCGCAACCGAACCTTGTAATTAGACTCGAATTCTTCCATTACTATTGTTTCAACACATTTGAAGTGTTGGAACAAGATTCGGGACAGTCGAAACAAGTTTGCTCCATCCGTGCGTGAACGTCTCAAATTAGACTCAGTTTGTGTGTTACATTCCGAAGCCTATAACTTGTGGCTTTTTCGCAACCGGACCTCGTAATTAGACTCGAATTCTTCCATTACAATTGTTTCAACACAATTGAAGTGTTGGAACAAGATTTATCACTGTCGAAACAAGTTAGCTCCATCCGTGCGTCGACGTCTCAAATTGGACTCAGTTTGTATGTTACATTCCGAAGCCTATAACTTGTGACTTTTTCGCAACCGAACCTCGTAATTAGACTCGAATTCTTCCATTACTATTGTTTCAACACATTGGAATTGTTGGAACAAGATTCGGGACAGTCGAAACAAGTTAGCTCCATCCGTGCGTCAACGTCTCAAATTGGACTCAGTTTGTGTGTTACATTCCGAAGCCTATAACTTGTGACTTTTTCGCAACCGGACCACGTAATTGGACTCAAACTCTTCCATTACTATCGTTGCAACACATTTGAAGTGTTGAAACAAGATTCGTGACAGTCGAAACAAGTTAGCTCCATCCGTGCGTCAACGTCTCAAATTGGACTCAGTTTGTATGTTACATTCCGAAGCCTATAACTTGTGACTTTTTCGCAACCGAACCTCGTAATTAGACTCGAATTCTTCCATTACTATTGTTGCAACACATTTGAAGTGTTGGAACAAGATTCGGGACAGTCGAAACAAGTTAGCTCCATCCATTCGTGAACGTCTCAAATTGGACTCAGTTTGCGTGTTACATTCCGAAGCCTATAACTTGTGACTTTTTCGCAACCGGACCTCGTAATTAGACTCGAATTCTTCCATTACAATTGTTTCAAAACATTTGAAGTGTTTGAACAAGATTTATGACTGTCGAAACAAGTTAGCTCCATCCGTGCGTCAACGTCTCAAATTGGACTCAGTTTGTGTGTTACATTCCGAAGCCTATAACTTGTGAATTTTTCGCAACCGGACCACGTAATTGGACTCAAACTCTTCCATTACTATCGTTGCAACACATTTGAAGTGTTGAAACAAGATTCGTGACAGTCAAAACAAGTTAGCTCCATCCGTGCGTCAACGTCTCAAATTGGACTCAGTTTGTGTGTTACATTCCGAAGCCTATAACTTGTGACTTTTTCACAACCGGACCTCGTAATTAGACTCGAATTCTTCCATTACAATTGTTTCAACACAATTGAAGTGTTGGAACAAGATTTATCACTGTCGAAACAAGTTAGCTCCATCCGTGCGTCAACGTCTCAAATTGGACTCAGTTTGTATGTTACATTCCGAAGCCTATAACTTGTGACTTTTTCGCAACCGAACCTCGTAATTAGACTCGAATTCTTCCGTTACTATTGTTTCAACACATTTGAAGTGTTGGAACAAGATTCGGGACAGTCGAAACAAGTTAGCTCCATCCGTTCGTGAACGTCTCAAATTGGACTCAGTTTGTGTGTTACATTCCGAAGCCTATAACTTGTGACTTTTTCGCAACCGGACCTCGTAATTAGACTCGAATTCTTCCATTACAATTGTTTCAAAACATTTGAAGTGTTTGAACAAGATTTATGACTGTCGAAACAAGTTAGCTCCATCCGTGCGTCAACGTCTCAAATTGGACTCAGTTTGTGTGTTACATTCCGAAGCCTATAACTTGTGAATTTTTCGCAACCGGACCTCGTAATTGGACTCAAACTCTTCCATTACTATTGTTGCAACACATTTGAAGTGTTGAAACAAGATTCGTGATAGTCAAAACAAGTTAGCTCCATCCGTGCGTCAACGTCTCAAATTGGACTCAGTTTGTGTGTTACATTCCGAAGCCTATAACTTGTGACTTTTTCGTAATCGGACTTCGTAATTGAACTCAAACTCTTCCATTATTATTGTTTCAACACATTTGAAGTATTGGAACAAGATTCGGGATAGGCGAAACAAGTTAGCTCCATCCGTGCGTCAACGTCTCAAATTGGATTCAGTTTGTGTGTTACATTCCGAAGCCTATAACTTGTGACTTTTTCGCAACCGGACCTCGTAATTGGACTCAAACTCTTCCATTACTATTGTTGCAACACATTTGAAGTGTTGAAACAAGATTCGTGACAGTCAAAACAAGTTAGCTCCATCCGTGCGTCAACGTCTCAAATTGGACTCAGTTTGTGTGTTACATTCCGAAGCCTATAACTTGTGACTTTTTCGGAACCGGACCTCGTAATTGGACTCAAACTCTTCCATTATTATTGTTTCAACACATTTGAAGTATTGGAACAAGTTTCGGGATAGGCGAAACAAGTTAGCTCCATCCGTGCGTCAACGTCTCAAATTGGACTCAGTTTGTGTGTTACATTCCGAAGCCTATAACTTGTGACTTTTTCGCAACCGAACCTTGTAATTAGACTCGAATTCTTCTATTACTATTGTTTCAACACATTTGAAGTGTTGGAACAAGATTCGGGACAGTCGAAACAAGTTTGCTCCATCCGTGCGTGAACGTCTCAAATTAGACTCAGTTTGTGTGTTACATTCCGAAGCCTATAACTTGTGGCTTTTTCGCAACCGGACCTCGTAATTAGACTCGAATTCTTCCATTACAATTGTTTCAACACAATTGAAGTGTTGGAACAAGATTTATGTAATATCCTGAACTTTCGTTCTAGGGTATTATGGTAAATTCACCTAATAATGAAAACCTGAAACTTTTTCAGACTCTTATTATTGTTTTTATTGTTTAATATCATGTATGAGTATGTGTATTTAATTTGGTTTCGTTTTGACAACTTTGAAAAACCTGCTATTTTTGAAACTCGCTCTTTAGGGCTAAATTCCTACTAAAAATAATGAATCATAACTTGCAGGAGACTTTTTCTTTCCCCGGTTAACATTCCAGAACTTTTATAAAAAAAATTATTTTGTGGGCCTGAGATACAAAAAATATTCCTATTTTATCCTTAGCAACTTACCTGTGAAATTTGGAACCTTTCTTGAGAAAAAAAAAACCCTAGCGGGAGATTTCGGGAGATTTTGATAAAAATAGTATTTTCATAATTTTTGAACTTTCCTACCATTCTTATATTTTTTAAAATAATATTTAATTATATTTTATTTATTTAATAGGAGCGTGGGACCCGCAAATCACTTTCGGGTCATTCCAATGTCATTTGACACTTTTCTAGAATTTTGAACGTTTTTATGATTTGTGTGTGTGACATGTGTCACTACCTTATTGTATGGACTTTTAAATTATATAATATAGTTTGATTGAATTAATTTATAATTATTTGTGTTATGATTATTGGGTGGGGCCGTATGGCCGATCTAGAAATCTTTTGGGCTTAATAATATTCTTAAATGAAGCCTATTGATGTATATGGGCCTTGTGCCCATTCCTAACCCATTAATAGTGTAAAATATAAGTTTTTGAGGGTTGAAAAAGTCATCCCTTTGATAGTTACGAATTTCAACAAAAATAGAAACCCTAATCCTTCCCTAAACCTATTTATTAAAAACCCTAAAGCTTTAGAAGCTTTCACAACCCAACTCCATTAAAGAATAGAGCAAGCTCCATTAAACCTTCATCCGGACACCGATCGCACTCGAGCAAGAAGGGAGAATTGACGGGGACTCCGATTTGAAGAACATACTCCGGGGAGAGGACGATCCGACGACTTTCAAATTTGAAGAAACTTTTGATTTTCATTAAAATACAAGAAACCTTGAGGTAAGTGCGCTTGATCCATCCTATACTTGTTTTTCTTCAAGATTTTATTTCTCTTTCATTAGATAATGGTTGATACTCATTATAAATTAATTTTAATAATATTTACTTTATTCTTATTGGGTTGATCTTTGTTTTGGGCCATCATGATGGGTTTGGCCATGGTCTATTTTGTACCTATAACGGATGACTATGTTCTTATCATTTTTGTTGTACTTTTATGATTTAAATATTTTTATATTATTATTTTTTTAAATACCTCTTTAAATCTATTTTCCAAAACCGTTTAGTTTGTATTTTTATGATTTTTATTGATTAAGTTATGATTTTTCTAAGTTGTATGACTTTACCAAAAAAACCTAGAATTTTAGATTTTACACCGTCCGATTCACTTGGGATTTCGATCTATATTTTTAACCTAAATATTTTTCTAATTATTTTTCATGGATACCTCTATAAATCTAGTTTCTAGAACCTTTGAGTTTATATTTTTCTGATTTGTATTGATTAAGTTATGATTTTTCAAACGTGCTGGACTTTTCTGTAAAACCCAGAATTTCAGATTTTACACGGTCTGATTCACTTAGGATTTCGATCTATATTTTTAACCTAAATATTTTTTTAATTATTTTTCACAGATACCTCTATCAACCTAGTTTCTAGAACCTTTGAGTTTATATTTTTCTGATTTGTATTGATTAAGTTATGATTTTTGAAACGTGCTGGACTTTTCTATAAAACCCAGAATTTTAGATTTTACACGGTCTGATTCACTTAGGATTTCGATCTATATTTTTAACCTAAATATTTTTTTAATTATTTTTCACAGATACCTCTATCAACCTAGTTTCTAGAACCTTTGAGTTTATATTTTTCTGATTTGTATTGATTAAGTTATGATTTTTCAAACGTGCTGAACTTTTCTGTAAAACCCAGAATTCCAGATTTTACACAGTCCACTTCACTTGAGATATCGATCTATATTTTTAACCTAAATATTTTTCTAATTATTTTTCACAGATACCTCTATCAATTTAGTTTCTAGAACCTTTGAGTTTGTATTTTTTCGATTTGTATTGATTAAGTTATGATTTTTTAAATGTGCTAGATTTTTCTGTAAAACCCAGAATCCCAGATTCTGTCCGACCCACTTCATTAAGGGTTTCGACCTATATTTTTAATCTGAATGTTTTTCTATTTATTTTTTTTAAAGACCTCTATGAATCTAGTTTTTAAATTCATTAAGTTTGTATTTTTCTAATTTATATTTATTTAGTTATAATTTTTACAAGAAACTATATTTTCTGTGAACTACTTATTTCTTGGATTTTGGGCGATTAATGGCCTTGGGAACCCTTAGTGGTTCGCTCATGATTATTGATTATTAAGGTTTTAACCTTGTTGTTTGACTAAACCCTAGATGGTTTGACCTATACTTGTATGCATGGGGATCCCACCCATGTGTCTTGGATCTCTCATAGGGTTCGGCCAAGTGTCTTGGATCCCTCTTTAGGGTTCGACCTTGTGTCATGGATCCCTCATAGAGTTCGACCATGGCGTGTTGAATTCTCTTGCGACTTTCACTTATATTATTCATCGATGTTGATTGTGATATTTGGTCATGTCTTATTGACTATTATACCTAGATGGTTCGACCTATACTTGTATGCATGGGGATCCCACCCATGTGTCTTGGATCCCTCATAGGGTTCGGCCAAGTGTCTTGGATCCCTCTTTAGGGTTCGACCTTGTGTCATGGATCCCTCATAGGGTTCGGCCATGGTGTGTTGGATTATCTTGTGATTTCCACTTATATTATTCATCCGTGTTGATCGTGACCTTCGGTGATTGTTACATGTTATTCATGGTTAACCCTAATTCGTTCCCATATTATTACTCTTAATGATCATTGGTTCATTTTATATTTTTATTTAAATATTAAATACATGTGTGCTTATGTCATGTAACCCTAGTACATCTTGTTGTCATACCATGATCATCACATCATTTCATATAAGGGGTGCATAAGGGAACGGGGTTGAAGTATATTATATACGTTTATATTGGTTTTATTAATTAATCAGGGTTCGGTACCCTAGGGTGAAAGGCCCCAGACGTTATTATATCCTGCAGATGGGTCAATGAGACCGCTCCCAGTGCGGGAAGGAGATGGAGACCCTATGTGGTTATGGGTACTAGTTGCATTGGCATCCCTTACTCATCTGCATTCATCTTCATATTCATGCCATTCTTATTATACGATTGAGATGCATATCTTGATTAAAAAAATTTGTATAGTATGATATCATACCATGCACACTGTTGTATTACTGGGCCTCGGCTCACGGTGCTACACCGATACCATTTTCAGATTTTGAGGAGTCGAGTACGTGAGATGATTTTGAGGCGAAAGACTCCGACGCATTCGAGGAGATCGGCTAGGATTTGGGAGTCGATCCCACATTTTAGGAGACTTGATTTTGACTGTTCTAAACATTGGTTATTTATTTTCACGGGCATGTAAGCCTTTGATTGAGAGCATGTTCTCACCTCCTTCTCTCCACATTTAGTTGATTGATTGAATTGTTTGAGTTATGAATTATTTTAATTATTTGTTTTCTACATCTACTCTTCTTTTTTTTATTTAGTGGGTTTTCGAATGAACCTTATTAGTCTAATTGACCTAATTGGACCACTAGGGGACATTCATGGATCACCTCTGGGTTCGGGTACGGGTCGATCCACGGATTTTTGGGTCGTATCTGGGTATCCGAAATCGGGGCGTGACAATTTATCACTGTCGAAACAAGTTAGCTCCATCCGTGCGTCAACGTCTCAAATTGGACTCAGTTTGTATGTTACATTCCGAAGCCTATAACTTGTGACTTTTTCGCAACCGAACCTCGTAATTAGACTCGAATTCTTCCATTACTATTGTTTCAACACATTGGAATTGTTGGAACAAGATTCGGGACAGTCGAAACAAGTTAGCTCCATCCGTGCGTCAACGTCTCAAATTGGACTCAGTTTGTGTGTTACATTCCGAAGCCTATAACTTGTGACTTTTTCGCAACCGGACCACGTAATTGGACTCAAACTCTTCCATTACTATCGTTGCAACACATTTGAAGTGTTGAAACAAGATTCGTGACAGTCGAAACAAGTTAGCTCCATCCGTGCGTCAACGTCTCAAATTGGACTCAGTTTGTATGTTACATTCCGAAGCCTATAACTTGTGACTTTTTCGCAACCGAACCTCGTAATTAGACTCGAATTCTTCCATTACTATTGTTTCAACACATTTGAAGTGTTGGAACAAGATTCGGGACAGTCGAAACAAGTTAGCTCCATCCATTCGTGAACGTCTCAAATTGGACTCAGTTTGCGTGTTACATTCCGAAGCCTATAACTTGTGACTTTTTCGCAACCGGACCTCGTAATTAGACTCGAATTCTTCCATTACAATTGTTTCAAAACATTTGAAGTGTTTGAACAAGATTTATGACTGTCGAAACAAGTTAGCTCCATCGTGCGTCAACGTCTCAAATTGGACTCAGTTTGTGTGTTACATTCCGAAGCCTATAACTTGTGAATTTTTCGCAACCGGACCACGTAATTGGACTCAAACTCTTCCATTACTATCGTTGCAACACATTTGAAGTGTTGAAACAAGATTCGTGACAGTCAAAACAAGTTAGCTCCATCCGTGCGTCAACGTCTCAAATTGGACTCAGTTTGTGTGTTACATTCCGAGCCTATAACTTGTGACTTTTTCACAACCGGACCTCGTAATTAGACTCGAATTCTTCCATTACAATTGTTTCAACACAATTGAAGTGTTGGAACAAGATTTATCACTGTCGAAACAAGTTAGCTCCATCCGTGCGTCAACGTCTCAAATTGGACTCAGTTTGTATGTTACATTCCGAAGCCTATAACTTGTGACTTTTTCGCAACCGAACCTCGTAATTAGACTCGAATTCTTCCGTTACTATTGTTTCAACACATTTGAAGTGTTGGAACAAGATTCGGGACAGTCGAAACAAGTTAGCTCCATCCGTTCGTGAACGTCTCAAATTGGACTCAGTTTGTGTGTTACATTCCGAAGCTATAACTTGTTGACTTTTTCGCAACCGGACCTCGTAATTAGACTCGAATTCTTCCATTACAATTGTTTCAAAACATTTGAAGTGTTTGAACAAGATTTATGACTGTCGAAACAAGTTAGCTCCATCCGTGCGTCAACGTCTCAAATTGGACTCAGTTTGTGTGTTACATTCCGAAGCCTATAACTTGTGAATTTCTCGCAACCGGACCTCGTAATTAGACTCAAACTCTTCCATTACTATTGTGGCAACACATTTGAAGTGTTGAAACAAGATTCGTGATAGTCAAAACAAGTTAGCTCCATCCGTGCGTCAACGTCTCAAATTGGACTCAGTTTGTGTGTTACATTCCGAAGCCTATAACTTGTGACTTTTTCGTAATCGGACTTCGTAATTGAACTCAAACTCTTCCATTATTATTGTTTCAACACATTTGAAGTATTGGAACAAGATTCGGGACAGTCGAAACAAGTTAGCTCCATCCATTCGTGAACGTCTCAAATTGGACTCAGTTTGCGTGTTACATTCCGAAGCCTATAACTTGTGGCTTTTTCGCAACCGGACCTCGTAATTAGACTCGAATTCTTCCATTACAATTGTTTCAACACAATTGAAGTGTTGGAACAAGATTTATCACTGTCGAAACAAGTTAGCTCCATCCGTGCGTCAACGTCTCAAATTGGACTCAGTTTGTATGTTACATTCCTAAGCCTATAACTTGTGACTTTTTCGCAACCGAACCTCGTAATTAGACTCGAATTCTTCATTACTATTGTTTCAACACATTGGAATTGTTTGGAACAAGATTCGGGACAGTCGAAACAAGTTAGCTCCATCCGTGCGTCAACGTCTCAAATTGGACTCAGTTTGTGTGTTACATTCCGAAGCCTATAACTTGTGACTTTTTCGCAACCGGACCACGTAATTGGACTCAAACTCTTCCATTACTATCGTTGCAACACATTTGAAGTGTTGAAACAAGATTCCTGACAGTCGAAACAAGTTAGCTCCATCCGTGCGTCAACGTCTCAAATTGGACTCAGTTTGTATGTTACATTCCGAAGCCTATAACTTGTGACTTTTTCGCAACCGAACCTCGTAATTAGACTCGAATTCTTCCATTACTATTGTTTCAACACATTTGAAGTGTTGGAACAAGATTCGGGACAGTCGAAACAAGTTAGCTCCATCCATTCGTGAACGTCTCAAATTGGACTCAGTTTGCGTGTTACATTCCGAAGCCTATAACTTGTGACTTTTTCGCAACCGAACCTTGTAATTAGACTCGAATTCTTCTATTACTATTGTTTCAACACATTTGAAGTGTTGGAACAAGATTCGTGACAGTCAAAACAAGTTAGCTCCATCCGTGCGTCAACGTCTCAAATTGGACTCAGTTTGTGTGTTACATTCCGAAGCCTATAACTTGTGACTTTTTCACAACCGGACCTCGTAATTAGACTCGAATTCTTCCATTACAATTGTTTCACACAATTGAGTGTTGGAACAAGGATTTATCACTGTCGAAACAAGTTAGCTCCATCCGTGCGTCAACGTCTCAAATTGGACTCAGTTTGTATGTTACATTCCGAAGCTTATAACTTGTGACTTTTTCGCAACCGAACCTCGTAATTAGACTCGAATTCTTCCCTTACTACTGTTTCAACACATTGGATTGTTGGAACAAGATTCGGGACAGTCGAAACAAGTTAGCTCCATCCGTGCGGTGAACGTCTCAAATTGACTCAGTTTGTGTGTTACATTCCGAAGTCCTATAACTTGTGACTTTTTCGCAACCGGACCTCGTAATTGGACTCAAACTCTTCCATTACTATCGTTGCAACACATTTGAAGTGTTTGAAACAAGATTTCGTGACAGTCAGAACAAGTTAGCTCCATCCGTGCGTCAACGTCTCAAATTGGACTCAGTTTGTGTGTTACATTCGAAGCCGATAACTTGTGACTTTTTCACAACCGGACCTCGTAATTAGACTCGAATTCTCTCCATTACAATTGTTTCAACACAATTGAAGTGTTGGAACAAGATTTATCACTGTCGAAACAAGTTAGCTCCATCCGTGCGTCAACGTCTCAAATTGGACTCAGTTTGTATGTTACATTCCGAAGCCTATAACTTGTGACTTTTTTGCAACCGAACCTCGTAATTAGACTCGAATTCTTCCATTACTATTGTTTCAACACATTTGAAGTGTTGGAACAAGATTCGGGATAGGCGAAACAAGTTAGCTCCATCCGTTCGTGAACGTCTCAAATTGGACTCAGTTTGCGTGTTACATTCCGAAGCCTATAACTTGTGACTTTTTCTCAACCGTACCTCGTAATTGGACTCAAACTCTTCCATTATTATTGTTTCAACACATTTGAAGTATTGGAACAAGTTTCGGGATAGGCGAAACAAGTTAGCTCCATCCGTGCGTCAACGTCTCAAATTGGACTCAGTTTGTGTGTTACATTCCGAAGCCTATAACTTGTGACTTTTTCGCAACCGAACCTTGTAATTAGACTCGAATTCTTCCATTACTATTGTTTCAACACATTTGAAGTGTTGGAACAAGATTCGGGACAGTCGAAACAAGTTTGCTCCATCCGTGCGTGAACGTCTCAAATTAGACTAAGTTTGTGTGTTACATTCCGAAGCCTATAACTTGTGGCTTTTTCGCAACCGGACCTCGTAATTAGACTCGAATTCTTCCATTACAATTGTTTCAACACAATTGAAGTGTTGGAACAAGATTTATCACGTCGAAACAAGTTAGCTCCATCCGTGCGTCAACGTCTCAAATTGGACTCAGTTTGTATGTTACATTCCGAAGCCTATTAACTTGTGACTTTTTCGCAACCGAACCTCGTAATTAGACTCGAATTCTTCCATTACTATTGTTTCAACACATTGGAATTGTTGGAACAAGATTCGGGACAGTCGAAACAAGTTAGCTCCATCCGTGCGTCAACGTCTCAAATTGGACTCAGTTTGTGTGTTACATTCCGAAGCCTATAACTTGTGACTTTTTCGCAACCGGACCACGTAATTGGACTCAAACTCTTCCATTACTATCGTTGCAACACATTTGAAGTGTTGAAACAAGATTCGTGACAGTCGAAACAAGTTAGCTCCATCCGTGCGTCAACGTCTCAAATTGGACTCAGTTTGTATGTTACATTCCGAAGCCTATAACTTGTGACTTTTTCGCAACCGAACCTCGTAATTAGACTCGAATTCTTCCATTACTATTGTTTCAACACATTTGAAGTGTTGGAACAAGATTCGGGACAGTCGAAAACAAGTTAGCTCCCATTCCATTCGTGAAGTCTCAAATTGGACTCAGTTTTGCGTGTTACATTCCGAAGCCTATAACTTGTGACTTTTTCGCAACCGGACCTCGTAATTAGACTCGAATTCTTCCATTACAATTGTTTCAAAACATTTGAAGTGTTTGAACAAGATTTTGACTGTCGAACAAGTTAGCTCCATCCGTGCGTCAACGTCTCAAATTGGACTCATTTGTGTGTTACATTCCGAAGCCTATAAC